>CM055827.1:14977032-15023642 GCA_029582265.1 Zoroaster sp. YZ-2022 | reverse complement strand
GTGGGGGCCCAGGGGTTATGGGTTTTTATCCCTTTTCTTTTTCTTTTCTGTTTTTTTGGGCACTATGATGATTTTTCGTGGGGCACCTGGGGGGCCACTGGAAATTTGTGGGGACCCCCCGTAGCTACGCCGCTGGCCTACGTTAACGTTAGGTCTACAAGTTACGCCTGATTTTCTACAAATATGTTCCTAGGTTCAGCTTTCACTTGATTTGTGAATCCTTAAAAATAAAACAAGAAAGATTTTCTTACCTGCTTTGTAAGGAAGGAAGTGGACGACCGACGGCTCAGGGACGATTCTCAATGACGTTCTAAGCAGCCGCGTGACATGTGTACAGCGACTACGCGCACCACTCACGCGGAGCACCAGCATCATGCCTAACTTTATCGCGCACTTTTTTTTTTTTTGGAAAATTACCAACTTACTGACTGTTTTTGAGCGGGATAACTTAGGCGGGAAAATGACTAGTCCGTTTAAATCACTGGTCCGTCGCTGATTAATTTCTTTTTCATAACTTAGACTAATCAAAGATAGTCAAAACCATTAATTATGACTAATGCGGTGTAGTCATAACAAATGGCTAGTCAGAAGTTAAATCGCTGACTATTCTTGGTTAGTCTTTGCAATATTAAGATTAGTCCCGCTGAAAATTGATTAGTCATAGACTTGGGACTAGGCAAACTTAGTAATTTTGACGAATTTATAAGCCCAAATGACTAACTAATTTTTACAGTGTATGAATTTATTTCAAGCGCCTTGAGCGTCAATTTGACGGAGATGGCACTATATAAGATTATTATTATTATTATTATTATTAGTGATGGTAATTTTTTATTAGCTGCTTATAAATATTAATGCAATATTGTATTTTTAATTATTAATTATATAAATAATCATTTGAACTATGCTCCTTTTTTTGCATTGCAAGTTAAATTATTTTGATTGAATTTTTTATAGTTATGCTCTAGTTTCATGGTCATAGGTCTGCTTCAAAATCGGTGCGATAATGCATTTCTTTTTTTTTGTCGTGTTGTGGTGATTTTTTTTTGCCAACCAGTGAAATATGTGATATATGTATACACAGTTATTGAAACCAGACAAAATTTCCTGTACATAAAGTATGGTGGCTAAGAGAGGCCTCACAAATCAGGCAAACGTTCATACCTCAGAACCGCAAAATTCCAATCGATCCAGCAATTGGACATCGTTTCATAGCAAAAAAGAGGCGATGCGCGCGGAGACCAGAAACCAGAGATTTTTTGTTTGGCCTTATAGTAACAATATTTTAAATTAAATGTACATATGTACTTGTTTTGCCAAATGGATGTGTGTAATGGATGTACTAAACGGAAGATACAACATTGGTTATGTTGGCAAAACTGCTTACTTTCTTTGAATCAAGATAAATTAGTCAAGAGAAAAGTATAATAAAAACCTTCAAATTCTTTACACAATTCTGGCAACTTTAAAAAAAAGTTACATACGCTATATGGACCTGAGAACAAAAGATGTCCACACCAATGTAGGTTCTTGAGACGTTATGTGGACTTACATACGTCCACACAAGGTTTTCACGAATTAGAAACTCTCAATTTTCTCAAAAAGGAAGCATTTTAGTATATGTCGTTATCTGTCGCAAAATGGAGTAGATTAATCAAGGGAAAGACTGAGACAAAAATCCGCTCCAAAAAGAATCTTCAGTGCAAATGGTAATGGTTTAGAGAATGTGTTTTTCTTAACTACACAAGAACAAAAGAATGTCCACAAAGGGTATGTCTTACCTTACAGTGACCTTCTTAGTTCACTTAATATTTTGTCACTCTCAGAAAGACGTAATCAGCTTGTCACTAAATTTGCTCACAACTTGCTCACCTCCAAAAGACACCGTCACATGTTACCACCAAATCGACAATCTAGATGTAATCATAATCTTAGAAACTCAAACAATCTTACGATGCCCAAAATATACGCCCAAAGATACAAACAATCCCCTGTTCCCTCCATGATTAGGTTGATCAACTCTTAGTAATTTTTAATTACTCTTGTATTGTCACAACCTTGTTTTTAGTTTTACTTTGTATTGTGCTTTTAATGCTCAATCTAATTTGTAATGTTTTCTATGGAAATGTTTTTAATAAATTATTTACCTTTCTAGATGTTCTTCTTAGGTACTGTAAATTTTTACTGTAAACCAAATATTTTTAGTCCTCGGACTTTTTGTTTGGTGTTTTTTTTAAATAAACCAGAATTGAATTGAATACAAACACGGGTGTGTGTGTGTTTTCTCTGAAATGAGAGCACCTCAAACAGCATAATCTGTAGCATTTTCACACCAAGTTAGCTTTCAGATAATAATTTGGTAATTTTGTAACCAAGAAATTACAGATGTTTCCCTTAAAACTAATTGTTATTACAAATGTGAATGCTAACACGCTGTACCTTAGTGTGGTAAAACTTTGCTTCCAAACTTAATTTGTGAACATTTTATAGCAAGAGAGCAGCGGCGTAGCCAGGACTTTTTCAGTGGGGGGGGGCGGGGGGGGGCCACAGGGGGCATTGCTTTTCAGTGGGGGGGGGGGCCCAGGGGGTATGTTTTTTTTCCCTTTTCTTTTTCTTTTCTGTTTTTTGGGGCACTATGAGGATTTTTCGTGGGGGGGGGGCACGTGCCCCTCCAGGCCCCCCCGTGGCTATGCCGCTGCAAGAGAGTGCAAAGCCACAAGATCTTTTGAAGAAAATCAAATTAAAAAAAGTTGTTTTAATTCATAATAAATAGGACCTACATGTACCTACATTAGCCCTCTATTGGCATTTAAAATGTGTATTTAATATGAACATGTTTTTGCATAAAATTCAATTACTTTTTGAAATGTGTAGGTTAGCACTTTCTTGCAACTGGATCTTCAATTGTCACTCTTAAGACACCAGGGAAGGAAAAACTGAATTATAAAATATATTGTAATTAACAATAGTATAGACCATGTGACTTATTTCCACTTTGCGTGACCTTAAGAGTACCGGGGTGATTTTCTGCCGGGCAAAAGTGTGTATTTGTACGCATACATGTAGTTTGTATACATGTACATTTTGTACTTCTCCACATAACAATAATTTTTTCAATTTTCAGATGAATAAGATTTCAGATGTTGTGAAGTGCTTTATTAAAAATATATCAAGAATTTTTCTGTTGACATCTCAAAACATAAGATTTTATGGTTTCTTGTCATGAATCAGTTTGTGCCCAACACAGTTTGATCTTAGGGGCTCTTTTGTAAACACATGATGTCATTGGTCACATCATCTATACACTTGTACAAATATTGAGTGCCTCGGAGTAAAATGGAATGAGGTAACAGCTGAACTGAACCATTGCACAGGGCAAAGCGCAAATGGCAAAACCAGTTGATGACTCGTGATGTGTTCTACCAGTCAAATGACAAGGATCTGTGTGGGAGTTATATAATCGTGGGTCTTGTTTGATTGACTGTGTTCATAGGAATTCTCATCCAATTAAAAAAATAGGAAAGTTGTATCCTCTCCGAGTTATTTCCTGACTGCCTAGTTATTCACATTGTCACCGCAAAGTCTTTACTTATCCTTTTCACCATGCAAAGCTACAAATCTCAGTTATTCCTGACAGTATCGTAACATGGTGCATGATCCCTGGCTATACAGTATGTTTTGATTCAATGACTTCCGACTCCGACCCCCCCCCCCCAAACAAAGATATTGACAAAATAGGGAGACTGGTGTTGAGGCTACTAGTTGCACCTTGGCTGTTGTTGAAGTCCATATTACCAGCTTTTGGTCGTTTCTTAGGGATTGCCCCTGTTGCAGAGGAAGTACTGGTGGATTGCACTTCTTGTAATTGGGGCTTTCTATCACCGCTACCTGTACTAGACCCAGTAGTGTTGAGGCTACTAGTTGCACCTTGGCTATTCCTTAAGTCCATATTGCAAGCATCTTCTTGTTTTTCAGAGATGTCACCAGCATCAGAGGAAGTACATGGGGGTTCATGTGGAACGTCTCTTCTCTCATCAGATGCACTCTTTGTTCTGGGTTCATCTTGTAACTGAGGCTTTCTACCACCATTCCTCTTCCTTCCTGGATATTGAGAAGAATATTCACAAACTTGAGTTTCTCAAGAATGATCATGTTTGTAAAATACAGTGTTCGGCACTCACAGGGTTTAAGTAACAATTTGCTTCTAGCATCAAGTTTACATTGCTGTAATAACTGTTAACTACCCATTGTAATAATTGTCTTACAATATTAAGTGTTTCAATCAAAACAACTGAACCAAAATCTGACAATCGTGTGCTATCAAGTTTTGAAGATGTAAAAAAAAAAAAGTCGTCAAGACTTTTTGAGGTTTCCCTCATTTCCATGCAAAAAAATCAATAGTATCAGTGGAAAAGAGTAACCATCACTGAACTGTTTACACCATACATGTATGTTCAAAACCCTGTAAATGTTTTCCCAGATACTGGTTTATTGAACTTAAATTTGTTTACATCTATTTTTGTTTTACTGTTTTGGCCGACTTAGTAAAATCATGAAGTGCTTTGATACTGTTTTGTAGCAATAAGAATGAATGGATGTTTTTTTGTATATGGACTTTTAAAAAAATACAAGCCATTTTCAAGCTGCTTTGGCTGACTAATTAGAACATGACTAATTAGACAACTGAAAGATCTGCTTCTTGACTGATTACTGCAGGACTCAGGCACTTAGTCCATATGGATACTGTTGGGATAGAATTCAACCCTTAATATTTCAAAAAGTTCACAAATATTTTCCATATTTGTTTTAATGTCAGTTGCTTCATATGTTTGAAAATACCTTGGTTTAATAAGAATAACAGTTGATATTTGATTACTTTTCGCCATTTCAAAAGTCCAGTTTTACCACACTGATTAAAGTGAACACCACATGACATGGATTACTTTGCAAATATACGCGCGCATTGCATCTCGTTTTAGCTGTTGATCATTGATCACATTTCCCTCTATGTTACTGTGTTGTTTGTAAACGAACAATCTGCATAGTTGCATTATAAAACTGAACACAAAACATGAAAGAAAAGCATGGCTAAATGTTATTCAGTGAGGTTATAAAATTTACAGACAATATCTGGAGATGCAAAGTAAATTTTGCAGTAGACCAGCATGCATTATGCAAATATTTGCGAAGAGTTCTATGCGCTTGTGACCCAATGACGATATTTTTCTGCACTTTGTACACTCACCCATATACATTTGTATTCTTAAAATAAATTTTTACAAACTTTCAAGGATTAAACCACCAGTGTTGTTGTCGAGACCTGCTTGACCGAGACCAAGGCATCCGAGACCGAGACCAAGGCATCCGAGACCGAGACCGAGACCGAGACCTGCCCATTCGAGACCGAGACCAGCCCTTCCGAGACCGAGACTTTTATAGGGCGAGACTGAGACCGAGACCAAGACCGGCAAAAAAGGTCTCTAGACGGTCTCGAGACCGAGACCAGGTCTCGAGACCTACAACACTGGTAGCATGCCCGACGTATACCAGTGACATACACGGGCAACTGTGCTCAGCGCGGGTACCATTCCGAATTGGCATGCTGCAGCGGGGCCTGATAACTTGCACATTGGAAGTCGTTTGACACAGGTAAAGGACTACTGAGTAAAGAGTAGGTTAGCGCAAATGAGCAAATCTAATTTATAGAGGGCGCATTTTGCAATTTTAACATGGTGTTTTATTGTGAGCGAGCCGAGTTCACCGCGAACGTATTTGGCTATTTTCTCTGCAAAAAATTAACGTGAGTTGTTGTGGTCTCGACGGGTCTCGGGGGTAAAATCCGAGACCTTGGCATCCGAGACCAAGACCGAGACCAAGACCGAGACCTGCCCATTTGAGACCGAGACCAGCCCTTCCAAGACCGAGACTTTTATAGGGCGAGACCGAGACCAAGACCGGCAAAAAAGGTTTCAAGACGGTCTCGAGACCGAGACCAGGTCTCGAGACCTACAACACTGTAAACCACCAGTGTTAACCACTAGACTACCAAGCCATTCCAAAAAATTTAAATGTTAGACTTATCTTTCCTTGCAAAAAAATCCTCCACAGCCGTGAATTATTATACAGACAGGCTTTGCTTCTAAAAAAATTTAATTAAAAAAATTATAATAATCTTGAAAATTGGTAAGTTTCATTAATAAATAGACCTATGAATGACGGGGGGAAATTAAAAAAAAAAAAAACCGACCCGAGATTTCAGCACTTTTGGGTCGGTCGGTGGAGGGCAACTCAACATTTTTTTGGGCCTAATGCGGTGTCCAAGGACGGGAAAAACACTCGTTGCTGGCCGTACGTCTGCGACCGGACGTACCCAGCGCTCGAATTAACTTCACATACATTCCAGACCGTGCGTGAAGTTCGAGCGCTGGGTCGCAGACGGCAACGAATGTTCGAAATAAACAATTTTGCCCTGACAAAAACATGGCGCACATACCGTGAAAGGGTTTATTACACACACACACACAAATCTCAGATCAGAGACAAAGTTGTCAGTGCTGACTGACTACATGACGTCAATCCTAACCGGGGGATGGACTTTTTTTTTCTTTTCATTTTTTTGGCGCTAAAAATGGCCGGCCGCCGGCAAACAACGCAACAGACTAACGCGACGGTAGGCACATTCCTGACTGGCGCGCGGCCGCCTACCCCAATTTCGAAATTCAGCCTAAGTTCGTATGGACCGCGGGCTGCGCTATGGGCACAACATGGACGATACTCTTTCGCGCATTGTTGAACAAACATTGACCGTTAAATCTCGGGCAAGCAGAGACTTTTGTAATGGGATTATCTCCGTCAACAATGGATTAACTCACCGCAGAGTTAATAAGCAAGCCCTCAGTAGATCTCAGAACAGGTACCGAGTTTTAACCACACTTTAACCATGGAGGTAATATACCTCCATGCTTTAACCGAGACAATACAAAGGAATTTTTTTAAGGCGATTTAACCGTACACTAACACGGTTAAATTAAGGTTAAAATGAAGGGTACCCATAATTTAACCGTGTTTATTGAAATTTTAACCGAGCGAGATTTTCATAGTGTAATACTATACTCAAGTACATGTATGACTTCTAGGGAGTCGGGAAGATAACGGGTTAATCCCTTAACAATAGACAGACCATAGAGAAAGGACACAGACCGAAAAGCTACTTGCCCGGTAGCCTTCTTTCGTTTGGCGCAAGGCCTATTCAGGCGTTAATCCCTCTTGCAAGTCTCCAGATTTTAATGAGCCCTTTGGCCAGAGCATGACCTCTTAAGTACTTGCATATTCATGATTTATGCAACCCTATTGAAAATAATCACAGAGTGGAAACCCGCCGGGATCCAGCGGGTTTCGGCAGATATGGGGGTTAGTTAAAGATGGCTCTCCTTATGCAAATCAGTTTAAAGATCTGCTCTCTGCTCATGGACTTATACAGCACATCACAGCACCCACTCATCGGTATGGTCACTGTCTTGACCTCATGATAACGTGTGAAAATACTTCACCTCTTATCTCGAATATAACTATTCATCCTGGATTATCTGATCATTATGCAATCATGGTAAATTTGAACCTTAAAAAACCTCCCATACCTACCATTTCTGTAACTACTCGCCACTGGAAAAAAGTAAATATTAAAGATTTATGTCATGATGTTGAATCTCAACTGGAAAATGTAAACCTTGAAGATGGTGACCTGGATTCTTGTTTCAGTCTATTTGAATCTACTGTCCGTAACATCTTGGATGATCATGCTCCGCAAAAAACTCGAACTGTTAAACTACAATCTGAATCCCCTGGTTCAATGATGATATCCGTGCTGCAAGGAAAATCCGCCGTCAACTTGAGCGAAGATGGCGTGACAATGGGAAACTTGGAGTACATCGGCAAGAATACTGTAACCAACGTGATATTGTGAAGAACATGATTAACCAGGCAAAAATAACTCACTACTCATCTCTTGTGGAAGATAGCTCTGGTGATCAGAAAACTCTTTAACATTGTTGAAAAGCTGCTTCATAAACCCAAAGCTCCAGTGCTTCCATCTACACACTCCGATCAGGACCTCGCAAATGCTTTTTCAAACTTTTTTGTCACAAAAATTGAGAATATCCGTCGTTCTTTTCCCTCAGTACCTGCCATTCTATCACAAACACCATCACGCAAGGATCCATAATGTAGACTGTCCATGTTTGAGCCTACTAGTGTTACGGAGATCAAGAAACTCATCATGAAATCGCCATCAAAATCATGTGAACTTGATCCAGTGCCAACTTCGCTAATAAAACAAAATATTGATGTCTTTGCTAAGTATATCACAATTATTGTAAACAGATCTTTTTCTTCCGGTTGTTTCCCTAATAGCCAGAAGGTTGCTCATGTTAAACCACTCCTAAAGAAACCCAATTTGGACAAGGAAGTTTTCAAAAATTACCGACCAGTAGCGAATTTAAAGTACCTTGGAAAAACAATCGAGCGAGTTGTTTCATCACGGATCTCTGACCATGTTCGTGCTAATAACCTGTCGGACACATTTCAGTCAGCCTACAAACCATTTCATGGAACGGAAACTGCTCTTCTTCGCGTCAACAATGACATTTTATCTGCCATGGATGAGGGGAAAATCACTGCATTAGTTTTGTTAGACTTAAGCGCCGCTTTTGACACGGTCGATCATAAAATCCTTCTCTCCCGCCTTCAATATCATCTTGGAATACATGACACAGCCCTAGATTGGTGTAAGTCCTACCTTTTAAATAGGCCTCAGCATGTTTGTATTGGTAACGCTATCTCCGATCCTGTTATTCTGGACTATTCTGTACCCCAAGGCACTGAGCTCGGCCCACAGTGGTTTACTGTTTATACCTTTCCAGTTCGTGATATATTTTGAAGTATAATTTAAATTACCATGTTTACGCTGATGACACGCAGCTTTACATCACTTTTAAATCTTCTCAAGGACCTGCCGATTCCTGCATTAAAACACTGGAGAAATGTATTCAAGAGATTCGAAGTTGGATGAGACAAAACTTCCTAAAATTGAACGATGAAAAAACAGAATTTTTTCTATTTGGATCACGTCAGCAATTGTCTAAAGTTTCTCTTCCATTTATTACAATTGGTGACTCGCAGATAACCCCCTCATTACATGCACGTAATTTGGGTGTTATATTTGACTCGACAATGACTTTAAAACCACATATCTCCAATATTGTTCGCATATCATCATTTCATATCAGAAATATAAGCCGAATTAGGAAATACTTGAATAAAAGTGCTGCTGAACAAATTATACATGCGTTTGTCACATCACGGCTCGATAACGGGAATGCTCTCCTTTACGGTCTCCCGCAGAATCAAATATCTCGTCTTCAGCACATACAAAACACAGCAGCTCGTGTTGTGACTTTGTCCAGAAAGTCATGCCATATCACGCCAATCTTGAAAGAACTGCACTGGCTTCCTGTTTCACAGAGAATTGTTTTTAAACTTATGCTAGTTGTTCACAAATCTTTTAATAACATTGCTCCAATTTATATTTCTGAACTGCTTAAAGTCTACACTCCATCACTCAATTTGCGCTCCAGCAACATGTCACTCCTAAAGGAACCAACTTCAAAACGGAACTGGGGTGATAGGTCGTTTTCTGTCGCAGCTCTGAGACTCTGGAATCATCTTCCAACTAAACTCAAATCTTGTCATAGTATAACCAGATTCAAGTCGATGCTTAAAACTCATCTTATGTCACAACTCTTCAAAGATGATGTATATTTGTATTTGCATTGTAGGTACATGTACATGTATCTCGGTACATAATTTTTTCCCCTATGCTATCATTGTATATTGTTTGTATTAATGTTTTTCTTTGTTTCCGCGCCTTGAGCGCCCAGCAGGGTGGATATGTGCGCACTAAAAATCTTTATTATTATTATTATTATTATTATTATTATTATTATTATAAGTGGCTTTTTGCTAGGCGTCATGCAAGGCATCTTATTGCATTATGACTTCTGGTATGACTAACTAATTCTGTATTAGTGACTTTGTTTAAAGTCTTGAGGGCGCTGGCCTTGCCTCCAGTATCCTTTTTACTGCTCCCTGAAGATTCTTCAGTCAAAGTTTCATCATTTGAGTTGTCTTCTATGTGATTAATATTTTCAAGATATTAATGTCCTATTGGTGTTGTATTTTCACCAATCGTAAATGCCCAAAACAGTTTGAACATTCATACACAAGCAATCATGTAATGGATATTATACTTAAAAGGATAGGTATTGTCGTTCATTTGCTATCCATAATGGCTGGTAAGTTAGCATGCTATCCATAATGGCTGGTAAGTTAGGATGCTATGTTAATACGAGGTACGATGGATGAATTCTCATCCACAATTCAGTATTTTCGTTCCCCTAAACAAATAATAAACACCACCCACTTATCAGTCAATGATATCTCCAGCTGGACCATAACACACATCCTACAGGGGGTTTCATTCAACAGGAGTCAGTGACGTTGTCGGGAGGGGCATCGAAAAATTCTGCCAGTATGGTTTGTGCACAAATTTTGACAGCATGCTCTGTGTTCAACATCAATGCATGTTGGATGCATGGGGAATTGAATACACTTCGAACTCGTCCAGTGATAAGTGGAACCATCTGTTCAGTCACTGGGCTAGTAGTAGATAATTATCTTTTGATCTCTTGCCAACAGTGTAAGTTGTAATGCCCCCCCCCCCTTTCTTTCAAGACATACATGTACTAGAGTGGGCATGTGGCTTGTTTCAAGTATGTAAACAATTGTGCCAGGTTTCTAAGTTTATTACAGGGGCTTGTGACAATAGCTTGCACAATGTTGCACAATGTTGCACAATGTTGCACAATAAACAGTTGTGTAATAAACCATGTGGCTTGGCTTGCATGCTACAAGGAGGGCCATACATGTTCATTCTTGAACATGGCGACCACCAGTAAACAATTTAATAATTTTTTCAATTAATTATTATTTATTATTATTTTTTTTACAAACAAATAAGTTTAAATTAATTCCCGCAATACCTAGACATGTAAACAACACAATTAGATAACAAAATCGTTGGGGAAATGCCAAAGAAACCCTCTTAACTTATTAAAACCGTGTGTCAGATGTTTCTGACAGGGTCATGCATTTGCGTTACGACCAAAGAGGTCCCTCGTTTGAGGGGCAACACTGCACTGTGAAATGGAAAATTCGAACCCACATTCTGATGACTCAGCCATCAGAACACAAATCCAATGCACTAAAAAACCGCTCGACCATGGCACTCCATGGTTAAGAAACATAAATGTGTCAGTGAAGAATGCAATTGTCCAAAACTATTAAATATAGTTATAGTTGTATATGATCATTGTTCGAGTATGAAATGTAGTCATTTGTGTATAGATTAAAAAGTAATGGTGAAAGAACACACCCTTGTGGGGCACCAGTATTCCTTGTTATGATATGTATGTCCTGTTAAAGTATTGTTCACTTGTATTTGCTGTTGTGTGTGTCAATAAACTGGTGAACTGAAAGAGGAGTGTAAATTGTCTGTGAAACTTTAGTAGGTCAAAAAAACAGAAATCTCCGGTTTCTGGTCATTGGTCGGATTCAAAACCGGTGCGATGATGCATTTTTATTTATTTATTTTTTTGGCCTTTTTTTTTGGCCAACAGGGAAATACGTGACACATTGTATTCACGGGGACCAAATTTCCCATGCTGGCTAAGAGAGGCCTCACAAATTGGGCAAACGTACATAACCCTACGTGAAAAAAGTTGTTTAAAGCACAGCATGGCAGAATTCCAATCGATCCAGCAATTTTGGCTGCAGTTGGACATCATTTCATAGCGCAAAAAAAAAGAAAATTAAAAATGCAGACATGCGGGTCTGACACAACACGTGCAGAAACCAGAGACTTTTTTGGGGGCCTTATATAACATCAAACATAAAACGTGCATAAACGGCATGTTTATAGGAGATGTGAATAGCACCCTCATGTTTTGATACATTGATAAGAAATAACAGTCCAAATGAGTGTTTGTGAAACCGGCAAAACTACAACAGTGCCCTCATGAAAATCACTATAATTAAATGTGGTCGAGAGTAAAAAAACAAATACAAAAAAAATAATCAAAAATGAATTGGAAATGATACACAAAAACTATTCTGACTAAAAATGGCAGTATGCTCGAACCCCTTCCTTCCCCGATGTTGCTTACCTTCTGAGAGCCCATGCTTGCGTTTTCCTCGACTCTTTTTGTCGTCTTTCACATTGGTGTCTATAAGAATGAAGTTTTAATAACAAATACATGTGATATTACTACTGATCAATACAAACAAATTGTAACATTGCACTAAATGCTTATTCTGAATGATAAAATGTTGTGCTCATGAATATTCATATCTCAGCAACAGTGACACACTCATGTTCATGTACACATTCAATGAGTTTAATGATAGTGTTTTCATGAACATGTGTATGTTTCAAAATGTGTTCCTTGAAAAGCAAAATTTGTCTGAAATATCCAAAACTTAAATCATGATAAAACATTTTGTTATTTTCTTTTCTTGTTATTTTTTATTTATTATTATTATTTTTTTTTTACAAAAGTGCATGTGCGAATCTATTTAAAAAAGTAAGATTCACCTAATTAAAATAAGCACTTTTGGGCCAGGTTGGAAATGGGTGAGATTGATGAAAAGCTATGACCCCCATAAAGGGACGACGACAACAGCGGCAATGGTCAGACTGGGGTTTAAAGTAGGGTGAATTTATCGTTTATATGTACAATAGTTACCACAGGAAGTAACTCATTCTGTATTGGTACCTTTGTTTAAAGTCTTGAGGGGGCTGGCCTCGCCTCCAGTATCCTCTTTATTGCTCCCTGAAGATTCTTCAGTCAAGGTTTCTGGAGTCTTGGAATAAGATGAGGTGCTTGCAATAGCTGCTTCATCATTTTCTGCATGATTAATATTTTCAAGATATTAATGTACAATTAAAAACATAGGTAAACCCCCAGATATTTTACTCGTCAGTCTGTAAAAATTTCTTATTGTTAACAGATTACAGGTTGATATTTTTACAAACCCTTTTCTTCATATTTATGCCTATTAGAATATGACAATTGAGGAAAAAGAATTTAGATATTGCATTTAGATATACATAGTTTTTATGTTTAAAAAAGTGGTTGTTTGATTAAAAATAATAAAATCATCTACAGGTGGCTTTTTGCTAGGCATCATGCAAGGCATCTTTGTTATAGCATTATGACCTCTGGTATGACTAACTAATTCTGTATTGGTACTTTTGTTTGAAGTCTTGAGGGCGCTGGCCTTGCCTCCAGTATCCTTTTTAGTGCTCCCTGAAGATTCTTCAGTCAAAGTTTCATCATGTGAGTTGTCTTCTACGTGATTAATATTTTCAAGATATTAATGTATTATTGGTGTTGTATTTTCACCAATCGTAAATGCTCAAAGCAGTTTGAACATTCATACACAAGCAATCATGTAATGGATATTATACTTAAAAGGATAGGTATTGTCATTCATTTGCTATCCATAATGGATGGTAAGTTAGCATGCTATGTTAAGCAACACTGCACTATGAAATGGAAAATGTATAGTAATCAAATATTTCACTGCTGAGCAGCTCTGTGAAATGTGGGTTGATTTGGCCATCTTCAGATGTGCAGTTCTCAAACAGTAAGAATGTCAAAACTGTCTGAGGTATTTATAAATGGTTCTTGTTGGCTTGAGAAGAGGCGTGGTCAATAAAACCTCTTCATTTCCTGTCGCTGCCCACAACCTCAGATCCGACTCCTGTTGTTGATAATTTGTTGATAATACATTTATTTCAATGCTGTCCTTGGAAATAGAAATATACATTGCTTGTAATAGGTTGAAATGCAGTATGACAGGTACATTAAATATATGTGAAATTATTACACAAAGGACAGCATTTAGGTTTGGGTGAAGCAAAAATGCTTTTGTGCCCTAACCTATAGGGACAGACAAGGAGACAAACAGGACAAATTAAGGACTACAAAAACATACGAGTGTGCATGCAGGTGCTAAGACATAAACATGTTGAGCTCCCTGTGTTATAAATCTTGTAAGACAAAGACGTACATGTACTTATGGGTTAATTTTCAAAACCCAAATAAGCCTTTCTGCAAGATTCATTTGAATAATGTCTGGTAATCTGACTTATGTCAGTGGTTAGTGCATGTTTGAATTTCCCAGACTTGTTGCTATACCATACGATTATGGCAAGCTCTTGCATGGCAACCTTAATACAGATGTCCATATATGCAAAGTTTACCATTAATGTGCATGACACAAATGTACCAGACTTCCCAAGCTTGAAGTTACTCTGCAAGAGCGTGTCATAAATCAACCATGTGCTATGAAAGTCTGGGAAGTTCAGATTGGAAAATTATGCACTTGTTCCAAAGACTTGAGTCAGTGTACCAGACACTGTTAAAATAAAATTGGAAAAGGCTTATTGACTAATATCCCATTCGACAAGACTTGACACAAACAAGCCAAATGTTTACATTATGAATTTGATTAAATTTTTTTCCCACATTTCACTTTATATAGGCATTCCTTTACCTTAACGCAATTGGCCAATCAGAAGCTGTCTCTCAAAATCCTTTGTTGAACAATCACATTTATTCACATGAACATATTTATTTATTTATTTATTTATTTCTGACCTTTTATCAAGATACCCTGTTCACATAACATCTGTCAAGGAGCCCTGCAAGGCTAAAAATGGAAAAGTCAAAGTTTGACCTTGTGAATTTGATAACATTTCCCCCATTTCACTTTAAATGGGTAATATCATCACGATCTAGATTTTTTTCTTACGATTTTTTTTTTCACGATCTTTTTCTTACTCAGTGGGCTTTCCTTAACATTTCACCCTGCTTTCCATTGAGTTTATCACACTTTGACCAGCTATATTGAAAAGAAAGCATTTATAAAGAATTTTTTCTTTCAATAAGTTTTGTAAACTATGAATTTGTTACCTTTGTCTAAGAAATTCTCGACGTCGTTCACTACATCCATGCGTTTAATTACATGGAGTCCTTCAACAAGAATGTTGGACCACTTTGCCAGGTCAGGATGCCTCTTGCTCAATTGGCACAGCATATCAAATGGTCTGTTCTCAACATTAGTGTTATTGCATCTGATGGAGGCGATTTGATTTGAGTCAAAACCACACTCTGTGGCAAGCTTTTCCCAATCCAACAAAAGTTCCCCACTAATTCGTCGGAACAAGCGCTCCCTTCGAATATTGGAGTTGGACATTTTGCTGCTGTATTTCTGTTCTACAATAAACAAATAATAAACAAATGATAAACAAATAATAAACAAATAATAAACAAATAATAAACAAATACAGAGAACTACAATTTATAAAAGCATAAAAGTATGGGCGGCAAAGAGGGCCAAAAAAAACACGTCTAAAATAAATATTAAAAAACTAACATACATGTACCTGCAGGACAGCAGATTTAAAACAAGATAAAAAAAATCAGAATTAAAGAACGAACACACAAAACAACAATCAAATGATGATAACTAACAAAAAGAAATTAAATTAAAGAAATTAAAGAAATAAACAAAAAACACAACAAAGCCATATTTGAGTAGAATTTTGAGCATCAGCAAAAAGGTATGTAGTTGACAAGGCCACAATTAGACCACATGCAATGTCATTTATGTTAAACAAAAAGACATGGGCCAAGGATTAACCCTGAGGTACTCCGGAGATAACATGTACTACAATGTATGCTAGATGTGGCACCATCAATGGGGATAAGACATCTTGACCCTTGTGACAACTCAACCAAATTAATCAGTGCTTAGTTGATTGTCGTTTTCTCTTTCGAACAAAGATTTGATCACTAGGCTTATTCTAGCACCCAGTATGGCTTAAATTCTAGCACAAATTCAATAATTTCCCCCACACACGCTGGCAAAATTAGTTTTTATGACTTTTAGCTTAACGTTAACTCATGCAATACCTAAAATCTTTCGCTTGTGCTCTGTTCACGTTCTTGATCTCAAGAACGTGAACAGTTCACTTCCAGTTATAGGAAGCTCATAATTAACAAGCTTGCTTTATATGAGCCCCCTCCATATCATACCACTCGTATCTATATTATTCATGATTATCACTTCTCTTATTAATTTTTGTTATATTAATTAGTGTTTGCTACCAATGGTATTGATATGGAAATAAAATGATTAATTAAATTGAATACTGTGTTGCCGGACGCGCTGTTGTTGAACTTTAACTTTATGCATGTCATACTGAGGCTCATAGAATCAACAAACATTTCCACAAAAGACAATAGTCAAGTTACAAAAGATTTATTGTTAAAACAAAGTGTTCAGGACCATTGCCAGGAAATTTCAATGAAATTGTTAAAATAATTATTGCACAGAACTAATGTAGGTCTGTCGCCCGTGTTTTTACCGGAACATCCATGATTTCATTATAGAAAGGAAATCAAATTCTTTGAAAAGTGAGTAATACAATACAGAAAGGATGGTAATACATACTGGATGTCCAAAGCTTATTTACTGTCAACCATTCTGCTTATTTTGAAAAGAATGTGAAACGTTAGGCTAATGATCCAATGAAAAAGAAAATGTTGAGAAAACGCTGTCAAAATAACAACAACACAGTCAATACATCTAATCTAGTAAAAGTGTTAAGTTACACATGATTTACATCAATGATCAAGTGCATGCATTATAACTTGGGCTAGCTGTTTGGCCTGTGCGTTGGCTGTAAAGGGAAAGAATGTCGTATCCGGCCGCCACTTTTTAAGGGCTTTTTTGGATTTTTTTTGCAACCACTAACCAGTTAAAAAATCATTCTATCAATTTTTGGTGGTACAGAAAGTGAAAACTATCTTTAAAATCCACATTTATGATGGTTTTCGGACTTAATTTCCCTTCTAAAAAATCCTCCCCTTCAGAAAATAGAAGGATCCTATTATAGTTGCCACTACGCATGTACAATGACTGTGTTGGTCACTTATATTAATTGTGGAGTTGGTCACCAATTGTGGAGATCAGACTGACATGACTGAGGAAGTCATCGTATACCAAAAATGCCTGATTTTTCATGAAATAAATATCCTGGAATAATTTGAAGTATATGTCCATCATCATCCATATGTTCTCTACCTTACCAGGTAGGTAAGATTACATTATTGGTTATATTTAATGAAAAATAGTGGCGGCCAGATACGACATTCTACCCCTGTAAAGGATCGAGTATTAGCAGACAAGTTGTCATAAAGGGTCAAGCTGTCACGAGGCCGAGGGTCGAATTGTCTCATAAATTGAGTTGTCACAAGGGACGAGTTGTTTTGTGGGTAACGTTTTTGTGGGTCAAGTTGTCACAAGACAAGGGTCAAGTTGTCTTGTTCATTAGGTTGGTTTTTACATGGAGGAAGGAAGCTTTTCCTTCCTCCATGGTTTTTAGTTGAGTTGTCGATGTCGAGTTGTCACAAGGTCAAGGGTCGAGATGTCTTATGTTCCCATCAATCTGTCTGTGAACGATCATCAAAAATGTCCTGATGATCACCCACTGACATTTAACAATTTAAGATAATTCTTCACTGAAAGAAATATTGCAAGTAACACCAAACCTCCAATTTAATGTGACATGTTATTGTTAACGTTAACTAAAGTTACTGTACTGACTGTTACCATATGGAGGAAAACGATCACGGACAGCGACAGGGTGCTGAGATCGTTGTGCACTGCCACTTCCTTCAAAATCAAACTGCTGGTACAACTATATAGAATGTCCGTATTGGTTGGAGGATCGGAATGCAAGTGTCCTATTTTACTATTTACTACTACTGACCGTTAGGTCTGCTTTATGGCATTTTTAATTACCAGGGGGTTTCCCCATTTATAAATTGCGCGCGCGAGCAGACGAAGAGTGACGTCATATAGAACTATACACACTTTCGATCGTAAAGATTGTCCATCCGACCATTCCCAACATTGAATTTGGGGGGGGGGGGGCAAATAGTACAGATTTATAATCAATTGATGTGGTATTTCTCAAAGCAAGGAACTATGCACATAGGTTGTGTACATTGTTTACAGATCATCTTCGTTTGTTTTCGCCTGCCTAATTTGCGGTTACTGCAAACAATGCAGTCGCGTTTCTTTCTTTGAAACAAATATCGGCTAAATCGGTTATGGTTTTGAAGATAACAAAAATGCTGATTGGCAGGTCTGTGGCGACGTGGGCGGAGACCATAAACTGGAGACAGTTTTTTTGGCCTAATCTTGAAATAACTTCCCTTTTAATGTGACAGAATTTATTTCTGTGATTTATTTCTCCCCTTACGTGTTTAAACATTCACTAGAAAAACACCAAAAACTAGGCTTTACAGTAAACTTGTCAAATTAACCTACGTGTTGTTGGTCCTGATGGTTTGGCCTTAACCCTGGCCTTTGGCTTGGCTTTTTTAGGAGGGATGATTTTCTCGTTTTCCTCACCATTACCTGATAGAAGAGAGGAAACAAAATACAGTACACTTGTCAATGGATCACCTTATCAGCTTCATCACTCCCATTCTAATAAATTCTCAATGATATAATTCACACAGAGAGATCCTTATCAATTTGACTGATGGAAAACACAACATGTTCTTGGCTATCACAGTCGCAACCAGCCGACCCTTTGCAGGCCGTTTTTCGCCTCAATGATCATAGTTCTTTTTACTTAATGTAAATTATAAAAAGCTATTTACTTTCATAAACAAGGAATTATATGAACAGAAAGTCTTGACTGCATTCACACTACATAACATGTACATATAACTGGTACGTGTGGACGTATGTGTATGTACACTGTATATGTACAATTACTATACCTCATACATATTCATGATCGAGAGCCGAATTCTCACTGGTCCATTCACCATCACGTGCCAGATGCTATTTTGGCTGTTTACCAAGCGCCCGCGAGTATTCACGCACAGGGTAAATACGCATGCGTAGTAGTTTAACGCATATGCGTTAAACTACTACGCATGCGCTTTACGAAGCAATCGGGGAACAGTCGCACGGGTGTAGTACGCACGCGCGAACATCGCCGGCCCTATATTTATACACATGAAAAGATGGCGGTACACGTAAATGTCAATTCGCGTTTTCCCGAGCTCAATGATGCTCCTTATTATTGTAATGGCAACTGAATATGTATGAGGTACAGTAAAACAAATATAACATGGTTTATTTCGGGTAGACAGTCGATATTAGCTCCCCTCGGTATTGGAAGTTGACAAACTAGTTCCCTCGGCTTCGCCTCGGGAACTAGTTTGTCAACTTCCAATACCTCGGGGAGCTAATATCGACTGTCCACCCTCAAACCATGTTATATTTGTATATTGAATGAAATGAAATGAACTGGAAATGAAAAAACAAAAAACATTTCTGACCAAATGGGGGTTTGTTTGCAATTAGCCCCCTTCAATTTATCCCCCCCCCCTCCTTCAGGTGACACACATGCCTTTAAAACATATACAATAGATAATGCGGCTAACCTCCAGAGAGGTGCTTGCTTTTGCTTCCCCTTCTGTCATTTGTGCCTATAAGAATGAGAAAAGTTGTTTTATTAACAATTTCAATATTATAAATTATTTCACTATTCATTTGATATAATGCATATTCTGGATGGTGAAATGCTATGCTCATGAATACTCATATCTCCTCTCAGTGATTTTCCTAAATATTTTATGGGACCTCCTCATGAAAAATTCAGTGTTCATGGTTGCCATGGCAATCGTTTTTTTTTTAACAGGTCCAATAGAATGTAATGATTTTTGGTTAAAATTACTAGATTTTTGATACTGTACATGTAAGACATTTAATGTGTTTTGGGGTTTGTTGTCAACTTTTCAAACAACATGCCCATCATTATGTTTAAAAGCAATACATGCATGTTATATTTTGTCCCACAAAAACATGATTTTAAAAAAAATGTTTTTTCATTTTTTGCTCAATGTAAATTTATGACATCAATAGCACCATGGATGTTATTCATATCTGCCTATTTGTTAAAAAAAAAGTCTCAATTTTGGGTCAAAATTCTTGGCCAATGTACAAAAAATTAAGAGACTTATGCCCCCCCCCCCCCCATCAGACTTCATAGGGTTATCCCAAATCACGTGCAATGAGACACCAACTATTTCTGACAGGCTTGCTTAGCATGTCAAAAAAAGAATTTGAAGTATGCATCATTTTTGTCCCATGTGTATGATTATTTACCTTGAGATATTTGAGACTTGTTTGGTTGCAAAGGACCATTGTCTGGCAAGTCATCATTGGTTTCAACTTCATGTTGTTCCGTTATGAAAAATAAAACAAAGTATTTAAAGATTTGGTCCTCAGCTGAGATTAGCCTATACAGGGTGTTTCAAAATAAAAGGTAATCCTACTTTAAAGGGTTAATATGGCCAGACTATATGTTTACCAACAAAAAGCATGGTATCATCTTAAAGCAGAAGCTATGTGCTTTCCAATGATACCTTGGGTTACATTCCAGGGTCATGCATCATTGTGCACCACTGTCTTGAAATTGTGGCGCACAATTGCAGTTGGTTCACTTTCCTGCTGAACAAAATCGACACAGATTTATGTTCAATCATTGATCATGACTAAAACATTTAACAGCAGAAGTTTCTGATTTTCTCTCATTGGCCAAGACCCTCCACGTGTCCACCTCCCCTCTCCAAGCACAGTTGACATCGACGGCGCATGTCGTCCACAGCTCGTATCACGGTACGTGGATCTTGTCGCAAACTGTCCACCTCACGATGAATCCTTTCACGCAAATCCTGCCTGTTGTGTGGAGGGGTGCTGAAAACTTTGTTCTTCAAATGACCCCACAAAAAGAAGTCGCAGGGGGTGAGGTCTGGTGACCTTGGGGGCCATTCAACGGGGAAGTTCAGAGCAATCACGTGTTCGTGAAAGAGTTCTTGTAGGCGATTTCGAACAGCGATGAGACGATGGGCTGGTGCACCATCTTGAGCCCACCACACATAACGGAACATTCCATTTTGCTGTCGCTGGAAGTGGATCTCCATCTGTGGCACAACCTCCTCGTTGATCATTTGAAGATAGGCCTGACCATTGACATTTCACTCAATCCAATGATTGAACATAAATCTGTGTCGATTTTGTTCAGCAGGAAAGTGAACCAACTGCAATTGTGCACCACAATTTCAAGACAGTGGTGCTCAATGATGCGTGACCCTGGAATGTAACCCAAGGTATCATTGAAAAGCACAAAGCTTCTGCTTTAAGATGATACCATGCTTTTTGTTGGTAAACATATAGTCTGGCCATATTTACCCTTTAAAGTAAGATTACCTCTTTTTTTTAAACACCCTGTATATAAAAAGTAAGGTATAGAGAATTAGTAATTGGCATAGGTATTCAAATGTATTAATGGGTCTGTACATAAAGGAATTAGTTGTGCAGTCTTATAACATGATAAAGATAAAGAGGTGACCAAACTGACAGCAAGGTCCTTAACACAGTAACGTAGCAAAGGAATATGACATCTAAAAAGTATTTGCCCAGGTCTTTATATTTTTATGAAAACAAGATTACTGAAATTTCCAGATGAAGGCCTTCTGCCTTTTTCTCCCTCTCCCTGGATCAGTACATTTTCCCACAGGAAGAGTCTGTGGGGAATTTGCTCTTTAAAAAAATATTTTGTTCTAAGCAAAGGAAGTTCTTTTTCATTACCCAATTTTATCCTGGGAGAAAAAGGTTATGCAGTCCTTTCCAACAACCTCCAAATGAGAGTTGCCTTACAGATTATGTTTTTGGAGGTCATGTTATCACAAGGGTCAAGTCATAGTCATTATGTCAAGGTTTTTTGTAGGTCAAGTTGGCAGGCTTGAGTTTTCACAAGGGTCAAATAGTCTGAAATCCCTGCTTTTCCCTGGATTCAACTTGTACTCATGCCAACTCAGACATACCATGGAGGAATTTTCCTCCCGTGCTCATACACAATATTAAATAATATCATGATTGTGTTGTGTAGTGTATAGGGACATTTAAGGGGGTGACAGCCTGTGGTGGAAATGTTTTTGGACAGGTATAAATTAAAGGAGCAGTACAACAAGCTTGCTATTTACCTGAAGGGTTTGTCAGTGTTGCTGCGACCCCCTTAGAGTCAGATGAGGAAGATGAGGGATCCAAGAGATCTGCTAGATGATCCTGCTTTGTTTCTCTCAAAGAATTAACAAAAGCAGAGAAGGCTTTTGGTCCTTTCTTCTCCAGGGCATCGAGGAACAGCCTATTTATCTTTAATTTTGTTTTGCCTTCGTCCTGTTTGGAAAGAAAGTAAAAGAGCAAGATACAAAAAGGGCAAATGCCTCTGGTCTCAGATGAGCTTGAAAAATAGTGATGCGAAATACGTTTTATTTTGTGCAACCACTTACAACTGTATGTCAGACAACTTTTACTCTTGTAACATGACTGAGCGAGAGCATTCTGCACAATTCTAAAACAAATGTTTTAAAAACAAAGCAAAGCAGATAACAGCTTCATTCTGGATTAAGTTACCTTGCATTTGATAAACAGTTTCCCATTTTTTCATAATAAATATTGATGAAAGCATATGGGAGATGCAAGTATGGACCAAAAACCAGATAATTTTTGTAACCCTTTTTAAAAAAAAATTCAATTCAATCTTTATTTCACTTTATCACAAAATTTTACATAACAATTTCCATACACTATTTGTGTTACCCCTGTTCTGGCAGTGTGCCCCTTATTTTTGCTATGTGCTCCCTACATAATGATCTGCCAGTATGTGCTTTCAAACTTCAATTCAGCAAAATGTAAACCACCGTGTTGCTGGAATAAATGTTTTTGGAAACAAGGCGGCTAGCATTATCTATGTCAACTGACTGAACAGCATGAAAAAAGCCTGGCACAATCACAGCAGCATGAATAAGGTCACTTTCTTTCAAAAGTTTTCATTAGACTCTCTATTCATGCTATTTAGCCTGCACTATCACTTAGTATTGATCAGTAACTGTATTCATTATGGGCATGAAAAGCTCATGAGCAAACATTCAACGCACACACACAAGTCACATACATATATGCATACCTGAAATTCTTTTATATCGGCAGGCTTAAAGATTTGTTTTTGAATAATTCTATCAAAGACATCATCATCCATTTCTTCAACGAGACGCACACGATTCTTTCGAAGAATTTCCTTATGCATCTTCTCCATATTGTATCTGTAATATTAAAGATGTCTTGGTTAATGCACTTGGTTGTTGTCCACAGCCTCCCTCCCCCCCAACCATCCCTGCACACATGATCTACCTTATACTTAGTTATACAGGGTGTCTTTAAAAAAAGGAAACCGAGATTAATATGTTTATTTCTCAGATACTGCTCAATTTTGTTTAAAATGGTAACCACCATCTATTACTTAATGATGTCCTCTTTCTTATGACACCAAGTAATCCATGCTACCATCACGTTGTCAATCATCTCAAGGTACCGTTCCCCATTAAGATTGCCATCAAAGAAACAGGGTCCGATGAGTGTGCCATTTCCACAGAGGCCTATCCAAAGAGAAATCTTCTCCCTACTCATGTTGACGTCGAAATTGAAGGGAGGCGCGTTATGTATCGGTGCGTATTCACAGACATTCTGGTTATTGACTCTGCCGTTCATAAAAAACACTGCTTCATCCCCCATCACAAGGTGCTCAAAGAATCTGGGCTGTTAGTCAAGTAACCACTGGCAAAATCTTAGTCGTCTGGGTAGATCCGCATCAAGGAGTTCATGACACCTTTGCATTCTGTACGGGTACCATTGGATGTCCAGTCGCACAATCTTGTTGAATGATGAAGGTGAGATTGCTAACCCGTTCCTCCTGACAGAAACATGAGGGTCTCTTTGCAGCAACTCACGGACTGCCCTGATGTTCTCATTCGATCGGGCCGTTCTTCGTCGACCAGAACAACCCTTATTGAGGTTCAAACTTGTACCCTCCAAGAATCTGGGCTGTTGGTCAAGTAACCACTGGCAAAATCTTAGTCGTCTGGGTAGATCCGCATCAAGGAGTTCATGACGCCTTTGCATTCTGTACGGGTACCATTGGATGTCCAGTCGCACAATCTTGTTGAATGATGAAGGTGAGATTGCTAACCCGTTCCTCCTGACAGAAACATGAGGGTCTCTTTGCAGCAACTCACGGACTGCCCTGATGTTCTCATTCGATCGGGCCATTCTTCGTCGACCAGAACAACCCTTATTGAGGTTCAAACTTGTACCCTCCCTACGGTACTTCCTAATGTTCTTCCAAATTGTTGACTTTGCGGGAACAGCACGGTCTGGAAATCGCTCTGCAAATTCATCAGCGACTTGTTGAAGGCTTCCAGTTCTCATCCACTCAGTCACAACATAAACATGCTGCTCTGTTGTGAGTTGCATCTGGCAAGGTTTTAGGTTTTCTGAGCAAGTGGACCGCTTTTGAGACTTTTAAAGGGGTATGATAAAATTGGCATGCGGGCCAACATTGCATAATTAGGGCCACAAAAGCCCTGCACAGGGCAGTCTTGGTTTAACACCAAAACATCCATCTGGTGCAAAGCTATTTCTGACATGGTCCGTTGCACAACTTTGTGCTCAGTCATCCGTGATGGTAGCATTGATTTCTTGGTGTCATAAGAAAGAGGACATCATTAAGTAATAGATGGTGGTTACCATTTTAAACAAAATTGAGCAGTATCTGAGAAATAAACAGATTAATCTCGGTTTCCTTCTTTTTTTAAGACACCCTGTATAGGGATTAATCCACATTGTTTTGAGTGTACATGTAGTTAAATCCAAACATAATGGACACTCAAACAGTATAACGTCAGTGACAATTCCTATAGCAGGAAAAAATAATAATACAAAAATTGTCCAAAAATGTAAAAACTACAGTAATAGCAGATGTAATTACCTACATGTACATGAAGTGTGCTACTCGTTTACATAACCTAGTGTACGGCATAGTACTCCAAGAACAATGGATTTGGCCCATTCGTAAGGTCTAAAAAAGAAGCAGTGCAGTCTGGGAGACTTATCTGGCGTGTGAGAAGTATATCTCGTGCGTGCACCTTAGCATTTGCGTATCTCCCAACTGACCTGCGAGTTGTGGGTTTGGGACACAAATTGAGCTCCAAACCTGCCAACCTGCCATCCCGCGAGCTATATAGTTGAGCTCATTTGAGAGAATTAGTCTTGATGTGAAGTAAAGGCTGTCTAGGCCCAATGTAGGGCCAATACACTGGACTCCCTCCATTATCCTTGGCTCTAATCCACATCACATATATCATTTATATGTAACTTTTTTTTGGCATAAAGGTCACTAATTTTATTATTATATTATAACGTTTTTTGTTTTTTCATTTCAAAAATGTTTTGTAAATGTCATGAAAGTGAGATATCCCAGAATAACAGATTTTAAGCCAAAGGTGTCTGCTTGGGCAAGGTTACCTAATCACTAAGTTTTAACTAGTTGTAATAATTAGCAGATCAAAAGTTAAAAAGAAGCTCATTTTTTGTATCGATACATGTGGGGTTTATCATGGAGGGAGTCCAGTGTATTGGCCCCTGGAATGGGGCTAACGTTAGTACGGATAGGGCCTACATATATAGGAAATAATACATTCAAAGTTACATACCTTTAATTTTAATTAAGTTTTCTTAAATAACTCGCCAAAAGTCTGTCTTGGTTGGAGGATCGGGATGAAAGTGTACCCAAATGGCCTGCTTTATTGTTTGGCGTTTTTACAGTCAGGGGGTTTCCCTATTTATAAATTACGCGGGCTCGGCCGGCTGATACAGTCGGTAGTACTAGTAGTCAGTAGTCTGAAGATCTGACGTCTATGCGGGTGTTTGATCTATATCTGAGGGGCCGGCCATGAGTCATGTAATTACATTGACGACTCGCTGTTCAACGGTTGAGGCCGAGGAGTGCAGAACCAATGTAGAAGCTCGATTAACCGTCACTCAAGAGCTCGGATTTACAATCATGCTCAGAAATTAATTTTAGAACCCACTCAGACAATTGTGTTTTTGGTTTTTGTTCTTAATTCTGTGGATATGACGATTGCCATCCCCCTGCCAAAAACAAGGAAAATGGAAATTGCCATTCGTAACATTATTATGGATAAAAAGCCAAAAATTCGGAATGTTGCTCAAGTAATAGGGTTCTTGGTCTCTTGCGAGATGGTTGAACCATATGGTGCATTATTCAGAAGATCTGTTGAAAATGACAAGAATGCAGCCCCTAACTGAAAATGGCAACAATTTTGAGACAAAAATGTTATTGTCTGACCGGGCTAAATCTGACTTAAACTGGCGGCTGGCTAATCTACAGTGCTGAAGTGCCCCCATTCACACGGACACAAACCCGATTTCATTGTTGAGACGCATCCACTGTGGACTGGATGCTCAGTGTAAAGGACAGACAATGGTCAGTTGATGGAGCTGCTTAATTATACCATATCATTTATCTTGAGTTACAGGCCTGTTTGTTTGCTTTACAATCCCTTTCCAATAAGCATAGGCCTAGGGACGTTCGTGTTCTTCTGATATCAGATAATGCAACAGCTGTGTCATACCATGGAGGAAGGAAGGTCATACATTCAGAATTTTGGCGGCACACATTCCCCTCAATTAAATGAACTTGCAAGGGAAATATGGTGTTGGTGCATGGCCAGGAAAATATCGCTGCCCTCTCTTACTTGCCTGGTGTCTGTAATGTACATGCTGACTTTGCATAACGGAAATTCCATGAAGGTATCGAATGGAAATTACACCCAGAGGTTTTCCAACAAATTATTAGTAACTTAATAAACACCTAATATTGATATATTTAATAAACCATCAAATCTGTCCATATCCTGGCATCCTGATAGATGCGCGTTTCACAATGACGCATTTATACTAGACTGGTCGACAACCATAAAGTCTATGCATTTTCCACATTCTGCCTTATTGGGAGAGTCTTAAAGATCGAATCTGATATAGTCAATGGCAATACTCATTGCACCACCGTTTGGCATACGCATGCATGGTTACCAAAGATGCTCAAATTATTTGTGAATAAACCCAATGATATTGCCTCAAAGAGTTGATTTTAACTTTCACTCCCTTCCTCGGGCAGTCTTCACCCATGGCGGACTCGTCTGCAACTGATGGCTTGCCATTTGTCAGGGAAAAGGAATTTCAAGACACGATGCCGACATTGTCATTGCCTCCTGGCGACCATCAACCAAGAAATCTTACCAATCATCAATACAAAAATGGGTTTTGTTCTGTGCTTGGATGGAAAATAATCCACTTCGAGCATCTGTAGCTACGATTCTTGATTGTTTAAATATATATGGAGGCGGGAAATTATTACAGTAAGTCCACATTTACAGGTGACAGATCTTTTGAAGTTGTGGCTCCACGCCTTTGGAATGATTTACCTCTGTACATTCGTGAATCTCAATCTGTTGACTCCTTCAAGAAAACTTAGAAACTCATCTTATGTGTATTGCCTATAAGGACTACTGACATTCATATATGGATTTGTTTATCTGTTGTTTAGTATTATATTTCATTTGCTATTGTGTTGTTATGCTATTGCATGATTTCTTGTTTACTGTAAAGCGCCTTCAGCACTTCTTGGTGGATATGTGCGCATTATAAATCTTCTGTATTATTATTGTTATTGTTATTGTTATTGTTGTTGTTGTTGTTGTTGTTGTTGTTGTTGTTGTTGTTATTATTTTTTATTATTATTATTTTTTTTCTCTTCCAAATGGAGTTAAACTCCTTTTATTTCAAAAGCACAAGAAACAAAAACAGCAATACGTAAACAATAATACAGGTGCTAAAGAATATGTACAAATTAAAAAACTTAAAGGTGAAGTACATAAATTAATATTGCATAAATACATATATACATATACACATACATATATACATATATATATATATATACATATACATATACATACATACACATACATATACATATACACAGGAAGAGAAACACAACAAATCAATTCAAGCACATGTAGAATGAAACAGAAAATACAAAATAATACACGATGGATTAATTAATTAATCATTTCAGGCTTTGCCATTAAAACAAAAACCAAAAAGGAAATTAATCTCAAATATGACAAATAAATTAATTTGATGAAGATCAATTAATAAATAACAAACAAGCAATATCAACAAAAATTACACAATCAATAAATTGCAACAAGTATAAATCACCACAAAAATAATGCACGTATTAGCATCAAAAAATAATTCATATCAAAGGTGAATCAAAAATATAACAAAAGCGCATGATATAAGCTAAGCAAAATATATAATTATGCAAAAACAATGATTAAATTACATTAAAGGTAATTATGTAACTAAAAGCAAAATTTTGTCGCACCAAGAACTCTCAACTTTACTTCTTTTTTTTTCAAGATAAAGAAATTTCTTCAAATGTACTTTAAACTGGAAGGTAATATCAATATCGGAGGGGACAGAAAAATTATTAAAGACTAATTTACATCGGATAACCCAAATGATACGTAGCATTTTAGCAATGATGGCATTTTGAATATGACTCATTTTATATCCCAGGATCCTATTAAGATCATTTAAATAAAAATATTTTTTACCGGAGTATTTATTAAGTATGTGTTCTACAAAAAGCCACGCGGGTGCAATAAATAAACAAATGTTCGTGAGTTTCTGGTTCAGCATTACAGAGGGGGCAAATATTGTCATTAATTGTACCTATTTTTGAAAGAAAAACTTTTGTAGGGAGACACCTATGCTTTAACTTATACCACAAATCTTTATCTTCAGGGTCCATAATAAAATTATTTAGTCCATTTTTCCAAATTGAAGACCAATCTAAATTTGGGCGAAAGTGAAGAAATTCTTGCCATTTGACTTGGATATTAGGATCAGTAAATTTTGATAGAATTAAATTACGATAATTAATTTTCACAGTGGTATCAGAAACATCAATATAATCATCGGACTGCCTATCGAAAATAACTAGCCAATTACAAATATGATTTGGTGGACCGATACGTTTTTCTTCAATTAAGTTATGGTTAATGTGATTGTCTATTCTAGCAACTAATCTACCGGCGATTATATTAGAAATATTGCATTTCTTTGCTACCTTGCGAAAGGATATTAAAGAGCCATTATCAATAATGTCTTTGACTTTATTAAAGTTATTATAAACGAGCAGGGGACTGTTAAGTTCTGTATCATCATCAATCGCACAGACATTATGCCACAAAGGGACTTCTTTTGTTTCTGAACATACGGAGAAGGAACAATTTATTTTACCGTTTACCGCTTTAAAGGCATAAATTAAATCTTGGTAAAATGGGGTCGTGTTGACGGGTTTATGGCTATTGGACAAGACGTACCAATTAAGGTTACTTTTATCACTGGCTTTAGTAATCCAGTAATTAAAGAATTGTTTCCATTTGCCTTGAGATTTGATATAATTAGAAAACCATTGGACCTTGATGCTCGTGAGTTTACATTCAACATTAACCAAACCAGTACCTCCTTTATCCCTAGGACCAATAATGGTATTTCTTTTGATTTTCTCCACTTTCCCATCCCAGTAAAAATTCCATATGGTTTTATCTATTTTCATAATCCACTCGCGCGGACAAGAAATAACGCTCCCCAAATAATTTAACCCTGATCCAACTAAAGTATTAACAATGACCGCTTTGCCAATAAGAGTCAAATTACGTTTGGTCCACTTATCTAAAATACACTTAATCTTATTTATACGGGGGCCCCAGTTGTCTTCGGGGGTTACGTTATTTCCAAAAATTATACCTAAAATTTTAATTTTACTATTACTCCAATCAAAACCGCAAGGATCGTCAGTCCTATTTTTCCATTTACCTAACCAGAGCCCTTTTGTTTTAGAAACATTTAATTTAGACCCACTCCCATTACAGTATACACTAAGAATTTCATTAAAGACATTAAAATCGTTATTATCGCTAACAAAAAAAGTAGCATCGTCAGCATGCTGGACAAGTTTGACAGAATCTAGACAGTGAGGAATGTCAATACCTTTAAACTTATCGTTAATTCTAAAAAGATTTGCTAGGCCTTCGGCACATATGGAGAATAGAAGTGGTGACAATGGACAGCCTTGCCTAATTCCGCGAGTTATTTCAATGGGGGAGGCAATGTAATTATTAACTATTATGCGACAGATCGGTTGACTATACAAGAGTTTAATTCCTTGAATCAAAAATGGGGGAATACCTAATTTATTCATGACGGCAAACATATAATTCCAATTAATTCTGTCAAAGGCTTTTCAAAATCTATACTAATAACAGCTGCTTCTAAATTCTCCCAATTAATGTAATCTATAGTATCCCTGAGAATCATAAGATTGTCTTGAATTTTCCTAGATTTGACCCCGCATGATTGTTCCTCCCCAATAATAAAAGGCATGATATTTTTAAGCCGATTTGTAAGAGTTTTGGCTAAAATTTTTATAGTCAACGCATAATAAGCTAATGGGTCGCCAGTTTTTAAATCGAATTTACTACCAACATTTTTATAAATGAGTCGAATGAGGGCGGTGTTCATGGAATGACCTAGATGACCCATTTTAAGGCTATAAGTTAAAACTTCGAAGAGATCTGTACCAATAACATCCCAATAGGTTTGGTAAAATTCAACAGTGAGACCGTCAATGCCGGGGGACTTATTTTTGTTCATTTGGAACAGCGCATTTTTAAAATCACTTAGTGTAAAATCGTTCTCAGAATTTTCAAAGATATCGGAAGGAATAAAATTAGGAGTCATAGAATTTAGGATATTTTTCATACTGGAGGTACAAATCTCCTCAGAACTGTATAATTTACTGTAAAACTCATTAACAACAGTCAACATGGTTTCACTTCGGTTAACATAATTCCCATCGGGCGTCATTAATTTGTCCATTTTATTGTTTTGAATTTGTTGTTTTTCCAAATTGAGGAAGTATTTGGAAGCTTTTTCGCCTTCTGTTTTTATTGTATTTCTAACCCTTATTTTAGATTTCTCCAAATCATTTATTTCATAGTTTTTAATGGCTTCTTCGACTTTTAATATCGTATAAATTAGCATCTTTCTGATTGTTGGTAAGATCTTTATATTGTTTCTGAAGATGAAAAGTTTCTTTTTAGAATTCCACGATTTTTCTTTACAGTAATCCTGAATTATTTCTTTTATTCTGAATTTCCCCATTTCCCACCAGTCAATTAAAGAAAGGTATTTGTTTTTCTGCGTCTTCCAAAAATTCCAAAAAGTCTCAATTCGAAAGAAACAATCATCATCCTTTAATATCCCATTATTACAGATCCACCGTCCTTGGCCATGGGAAATATGACAATCGTGCATTTTTAACAAAAGGAGTTGATGGTCTGATAGACCGTACACTTTGCAGGAGATATCGTGAATATTATTCAGAACATTAGAGGAAACAAAAAAGTAATCAATTCTGCTGGACTTTTTAGTTGGTTTGTGAAAGTGGGTATAACCAGGATCTTCAGGGAGAACAGTTCTATAGACGTCAACGAGATCTTTTTCATTAATAACGTTATTCAAAATAATTTTACTTGTGTCTTTAGAATGATAATTATCCAAAGCACAATTAAAATCTCCTCCAATTATCCAATTTTCAAATCCAGACATACGGTCTGTCAAACCATCAAAAAAGAAAGTTCTTTCACGGAGGTCATTTGGAGCATAAACCGAAGCTAAAGTAAAAACGTTATCATCCCAATTAAATTCACCTTTAACCCATCTTCCTTCATCATCCCTCTCAATATTACATAAATCAGTGTTGATTTTTGTGGAAATTAGTATATCCTTGAATGGCGATTCCCATGACTAAAATATATTTTCCCTTCCATTGTCTGCTCAAAGGACCTCATCATCGCTATCACTATGAGTTTCTTGCATCAGTATTATATTAAAATCACAACTTTTCAAATAATCGAAAATGACGTTTCTTTTGTAATTATTTCTTAAGCCATTAACATTAACAGATACCACCGTATGCAGTAAACTCATAATGAGTGTGATGTGTAATAATAACATCATACCTGTGATTATTAATTATTCTTTTGTCCCCTACCCCTTCCTCTGTTGCTGGATGTTTGGTTTCTTTCTGGTATTGGCTGTGACGAACTCCTTGGTTGTGATGTGTTTGAAGCGTGTGGTCTCTCTGGCGTCGTTTGGGATAGGTTTCGGTTTTGAAGCGTGATCCCCCCAGTCCCTCGTTTCCGTCTAAATCGTTGAACCCCTCGTCGATTGTATGGAACCCATTCACCGTCATCGTCATCGTTATCGTCTGTGTGGTCTGAAGGCATATCCTCGATCTCAGAGTGAGGCGGGTCTTCCTTCTCAGAGGGAGGCGCGTCCTCGATATCCATGACTGTCGCTTCGTTATCGTTTTCGTCTTCCCTCGCCTGCTTTCTGCTATGGTCGTCACCTTCTTCGCGTTCTTTTCTTTTTCGAGTTTTCGCAACATGTTCGTCCCAGAATCCGGTCTTGACTTTTTCTTTATGATGTGACTGCTTGTCTACAACAACCTTGTATGACTTTGATGTTTTCCTCGACTCCTCTGGTTTTCTTGGATGTGCCGTCTTTTGTTGTGTGGGTGTTTTTTCCGGGGTTGGCTTGTGGGTTTGCTGCTGTTTCTCTGTTTCTCGTACTTTTCGTTCATCTGCCGTGCGTGTTTCTTCCGGGGTCGGTTTCTTGTGTGTTTTCTGCCGTTCCTGCGCTTGGCTTTCTTTTTCGTCGTTTTCTTTTGGTTTTGGGGTTTTCTCTTCTTGTTCATCTTCTTCTTCGTCGGTGGTATTATCCTTGTTGTCTTCGTCTTCTGCCTTTGGTTGTTGTATTTCCCCTTCTTCCATTTCTCCAGAGTCGGCGACTTCTTCGTGTTTCCTGTCATGCCAAACTGCGCGATGTTCGAGGCTTCCACAAACGAAACACCTACCCCGTGCTGGACAGTCGTAGGCGAGGTGGTCGGTCTGTTCGCAGATCTTGCAAGTTTTCACTTGTCCCCTATAGCGTACCGGAAGGGTGAATCCGCCTACTCTTAGGAAGCTCGGGATGGGTTTTTTCAGGTTTTTAATCATACAGCTCCTGACTCCTGTCTCTACTAACCTATCAAAATCATGGAATTGCCTTCTAATGTTGGCTACTGTTCCGTAGACGGAGAGGGTGTTCGTCACGACCTGATCTGATATCTCATAGGGGCACTTGACGTATACAACTACGGAGTTAGAAACGTTGGTTCTTTCGCATTGTATCAGGGTCTTTTGCAGTAGTATCCCTCGGGCTGCTATTGTTTGACAATCTGTTCCATTGTCAAAGGTGACGTTATACCACTTGTTCCCGATCTCTGCTATGCACTTTATTGTGTCCACTGCCTCCAGTTCGTATTCAACAGCGTTGTAAACCTCTTCAGGCGTGACGGCTTTTTCTAACTGCCTGGTGCAGAATCTTACTGTGTTGGGTCTATTGAGTACCCCGCGTTGAGCCATGGTCCAATATGGCGTCGCCCTTCTATCTACACTCTTGTTGTTGTGTTTTTGGAATCGAAGGCCAAAAGGGCCTTAAAAAGATGAACTACACTCCAGAAAAAAGGCCTTGTGATACTACAAATCACCAAAGAAGAGATGCTGGACTTTAGTTTGCCCACCAATGTACGAAAAAAGGAAAAAGCAAGTAAAAACGGGAGCGAGAGTATAGCACGTCTTGCGCCGTCGAACGCTACTACTATTATTATTATTATTATTATTATTATTATTATTATTATTATTATTATTATTATTATTATTATTATTATTATTATTATTATTATTATTATTATTATTATTATTATTATTATTATTATTATTATTATTATTATTATTATTATTATTATTATTATTATTATTATTATTATTATTATTATTATTATTATTATTATTATTATTATTATTATTATTATTATTATTATTATTATTATTATTATTATTATTATTATTATTATTATTATTATTATTATTATTATTATTATTATTATTATTATTATTATTATTATTATTATTATTATTATTATTATTATTATTATTATTATTATTATTATTATTATTATTATTATTATTATTATTATTATTATTATTATTATTATTATTATTATTATTATTTTTTTTTTTTTTCTTTCTTTTTCATTGGAGTTATACTCCATTTATTTCAATGCACATTGACAATACAAAAAAATACAACATACATTACAGGTGTATACAAACAGGACTATTTACAGAATAAACAAGTTAAAAATAAAACAAAGACAAACTTGGTTTGTCTAGATACTTCTACATATATATCACATAACTGACTTAAATTGGCACAAATAAATGAACCAAAATAACAAATAAACTTACTTAGGTAAGTACAGCTAACTCATACATATATCATAATATAATTAATTAATTAGACATCATAAAGAAGAATTAATTATACAAAGAGAACTTAAATACAAAATAAACTAATATATTTCTACACAGATACATATACTTATGTTTTATACATATACATATATCAGCACGATCTGAACTTAACAAGTTAAAAATAATACAAAGACAAACTTCTACATATATCATATAACTGAATTAAATTGGTACAAATAAAAGAACCAAAATAACAATAAACTTACTTAAGTAGGTACAGCAAGAATTAATGAACTTAACATGAAATTATGCAACTAGGGGCAATATTTTATTAACCCACCCACTCTTACCTTTATTTCTTTTATTTTCCAAAAGGAGAAATTTTTTTAGACGGACTTTAAACTGATAAATAATATCGATATCGGAAGGATCAGAATAATTGTCAAAGGCTAATTTACATCTGATAACCCATATAACGCGAAGCATTTTAGCGATGATGGCATTATGAACAGGACTCATTTTGTAGCCGAGGATTCTATTAGAGTCGTGTTAAATAAAACATTTCTTACCCGAATAGTTCCTAAAGAATACGTTCCACAAAAATCCATGCATTTAAGGTACTAACGCAATAAATAAACAAATGCTCGTGAGACTCCGGCTCCACATTACAAAGGGGACAAATATTATCCTTAGTTTTACCTATTTTAGAGAGAAAGTCTTTAGTAGGTAGACATCTGTGTTTTAATCTGTACCAAAATCTTTATCCTCTGGGTCCATAATAAAATTATTGGAACCATTTTTCCAAATCTAAGTCCAATCGACATCGGTGTGGTAATTAAGAATTTCTTGCCATTTAATTTGGACTTTAGGGACCTAAATCTGGCTAGAATCAAATTTCGGTAATTAATTTTGGCATTGGTATTAGAAACGTTAACATATTCATCCGATTGTCTATCGAAGAGGACAAGCCAATTACTAACATGATTAGGGACCGATTCTTTTTCTTCTATTAACTCATGATTAATATGATTGTCAATTCTACCGACTAATCTACCCGCAATAATATTGGGGACATTGCATTTTTAGCCACGACACGAAAAGGTATTAAATGATCGTTGACAACGAGATCCTTAACTTTATGAAAATTACAAGAAGCGAGTAAAGGGACTGTTAAGTTCAGTATCATCATCGGTTGCACATACATTGTTCCAGAGAGGAACTTCTCGCGTTTCAGAACATACAGAAAAGGAACAGTTAATTTTACCGTCAGCAGCTTTAAAGGCACGAATCAAATCTTGATAAAAAGTAGTAGTATTGATAGGATTACGGCTATTAGACAGGACATACCAACCCAGTTTATTATCAACCTTACCAAGCCAGTAATCAAAAAAATGTTTCCACTTGCCACAAAGATTTAATATAATTAGAAACCACTGAACCTTGATACTCATAAGTTTACATTCTATATTAACTAGACCGGTACCTCCTTTGTCTCTGGGACCATTAATGGTATTGCTTTTAATCTTTTCTACTTTGTCATCCCAATAAAAATTCCAAATACTTTTATCGATCTTGTTAATCCATTCACGCGGACATGAAATAATACTCCCCAAATAATTTAATCCCGATCCCACCAAAGTATTGATAATCACTGCTTTTCCTATGAGAGTCAAACTACGCTTACTCCACCTATCAAGAATACACTTAAATTTATTCACACGTGGACCCCAGTTGTCTTCTGGGGTGACGTCATTTCCGAAAACTATTCCTAAATTTTTTATTTTCCTACTGCACCAATTAAAGCCGCATGGATTGTTGGATCTATCTTTCCATTTTCCTAACCAAAGACCTTTGGTTTTAGAAACATTTAATTTCGATCCGCTCCCTTTACAATATACACAGAGAATATCCTGAATAATGTTAAAATCATTATTTTTACTCACAAAAACCGTAGAATCATCCGCATGCTGTATGAGTTAAAAATTATTATTATTATTATTATTATTATTTTATTATTATTATTATTATTATTATTATTATATTATTATAATATTATTATAATATTATTATTATTATTTATTATTATTATTATTATTATTATTATTATTATTATTATTATTATTATTATTATTATTATTATTATTATTATTATTATTATTATTATTATTATTATTATTATTATTATTATTATTATTATTATTATTATTATTATTATTATTATTATTATTATTATTATTATTATTATTATTATTTTATTATTATTATTATTATTATTATTATTATTATTATTATTATTATTATTATTATTATTATTATTATTATTATTTTTATTATTATTATTATTATTATTATTATTATTATTATTATTATTATTATTATTTTTAAACCACCATGTTACGCTGATGACACGCAGCTTTACATTCTTTAAATCTTCTCAGAACCCGCCGATTCGTGCATTACAACACTAGAAATGTATTCAAGAGATTCGTATTTGGGATGAGACAAAATTTCTGAAATTGAACGACGAAAAAACAGAATTTGTTCTATTTGGATCACGTCAGCAATTATCTAAAGTTTCTCTTCCATTTATTACAATGGTGACTCGCAGATAACCCCCTCATCACAAGCACGTAATTTGGGTTTTATATTTGACTCGCAATGTTTTTAAAAACCCTCATATCCCCAACATTGTTCGCATTTATTTCTATTATTGTCAACTGGCTTAATTACCATAAATATTGTATAATTACAAATTTTCCCAAAATAAGACTATTCTGTTAAAGAATTTCGTCACTATCAACAGGACATGGATTGGGATACCGTAGCTGCAGTAACTGTAGTCAAAGGTTTGGGTCATTGGGTCGAGCGGTTTAGTGCATCGTTTGTGTTCTGATGGTTGAGTCGTCAGAATGGGGTTCAATCCCAACCGCGACCATGGTGCTTGTGCCCTTTGAGCAAGACACTTTACCATAACTACTTTCTCCACCCGGGGGTAAATATGACCTGTGGGGCAGAGTTGGTTGTTGTGTTTGATTAGCCCTATATGCGCTGTTGGCAGCAATTGAGCTGTATACCCCCCAGGGAGCTGAGATGGTTTCAGGAATGTTATGAGCCTGATGAGCAGGGTAATAATATAATGCGCCTTGAGCACCAGTTTGGTGGGTACGTGCGCTATATAAGTCCACATATTATTATTATATCATCATTCATATCAGAAATATTAACCGATAAGGAAATACTGAATAAAAGTGCTGCTGAACAAATTATACAGCATTTGTCACATCACGGCTCGATAACGGGAATGCTCTCCTTACGGCCCCCCACAGAATCAAATATCTCGTCTTAGCACATACAAAAAACAGCAGCTCGTGTTGTAACTTTGTCCAGAAAAATCATGCCATGTCACGCCAATCTTGAAATAACTACTGGCTTCCTGTTCACAGAAGAATTGTTTTAAACTTATGCCAATTGTTCCAAAAACTTAATAACATTGCTCCAATTTATATTTCTGAACTGCTTAAAGTCTACACTCCATCACGCAATTTGCGCTCCAGCAACATGTCACTCCTAAAGAACCAACTTCAAAACGGAACTGGGGTGATGGGTTTTTTTCTGTCGCGGCTCAGACTCTGGAATCATCTTCCAACTAAACTCAAATCTTGTCAGTGTGGGTACATGTATCTCAGTACTAATTTTTTTCCCCTATGCTATCAATGTATATTGTTTGTATCGTGCTGTATCATGTTTTTCTTTGTTTCCGCCTTGAGCGCCCAGCAGGGTGGGTACCGGTATGTGCGCTACAAATCTTTATTATTATTATTATTATTATTATTATTATTATGGCGTATTTACTGAAATTTTACCAAAAGCGTCTGGCCTTTAAGTGATTATCTGACTTGATACGATAAAAGTATATATATTTGGTAGTCAAAATACAAGTCTAGCATGGCATGCAGACAATGCACCATTTTCGTAATAAAAGGCTCTCACAAAAAACTTGTTCTTCATAATTTTAATCATTGCTTTTTGTGGTTGGTTAAAAAAATTGTGGTCAAAATGCAGGCCTATTGTAATTATGGTTTAGTCCTCAGATGTACAGCTCAGATTTTCCTAATCCACTGAACCCTATTATTTACTTTTGTAATAAAAATCGCAGAAACAAAAATGAAAACATTCTCATCACGGCATTCTGGAGGACTGTCACGCGACCGACCAGCCTGGCAAAATCGTAAACCTAACAAGTCCGTTTGCTCAAGGTTCACTCATCGGGACAGTCCTTCTTAACTGTATACTAGTTCATAAACGAGCGATTACAAGATTAATATTACTGTGTACATGTTTGATTATAGTCAAATATGGAACTTTTAGAGGTTAAATAAAAAGCCTTGGCTATTTCGAAAGACACGGTCGATTAATATTTCTATCTCAGACTACCGGAAGTAAAAGCTTAGCGCCCTGATGCGTTTGTAATTAATTATAATTACTGGATTATTATTTAAATACTTAAAATAATTATTTCCGACTGTTTAAATCTATTAACGTCCAGTCCGAAGACAACGCAATTGGTTCAGTGTCTGCTCTGGGACACAAAGCACAAGCTGGAATCAAACACACATTCTGACAACCATAACTCAGAGTCTGGTGCATTAGAGCTCGGCCAGGACACTACTTTGGATCCGCAAGACGTACGGTAATCGGAGGTCGCGGTTCGATCCAGCATCAGCCAATTTTTTCTTTGCTCGCGAACCGTTTATAATATTTCAGGTCAGTTTCTCCATATAAATCTACTTTGTGTACAACCACATAAAAAGGCTTGTGTCCCGTTGATTGTGTGAACCCCGCTACTGCCGTTAACCGGTTGTTTGCATCCTGACCGGGGCTTGATCCTGGCTACTCAGCGAATGGTTTGGCCTCTGACCTGGCCCCATAGAGCAATAGATGGTGGCATAAGTGGACCGCCCACCAACATAGGGGCTGGTTAGCTCAGTTGGTAGAACGCTCGTATACGGTAATCGAGCCCCTATGTTGGTGGGCGGTCCGCCCCATGCCAGTATCTGTGCTCTATAGGCTCAGTCACTACTATATATATATATATATATATATATATATATATATACATATACATATACATATACATATACATATACATATACATATACATATACATATATATACATATATATATACATATACATATACATATACATATACATATATATATACATATACATAGCATATACATATACACTTTTATATACACTATATATATATATATACATATACATATACATATATATATATATATATATATATATACATATACATATACATATACATATACATATACATATATATATATATACATATAAATAGAAATATATATATATATATATATATATATACATATACATATACATATACACTATATATATATACATACATATATATATAGGTTGGTGAGTGTAACCAGCCAATTGTCGTCAGGCAAGTTCGGTGGTCGAGAGGTTCAGACGTCTGCACTAGTAAGCAGGGGAGGTCGTGGGTTTCCGAATCACCAGTGCCTGTGTGGTTTTTCACAGACACTCGGAAAGCACTGGTATACAGTGCTATACGTCGGTGTCGGGCAAAATTAAATCGGTTGCTATGATTTTGTTTTGTTCCTTACAAAATGTATGTAGTTAAACAATCTTAAGATGCAAAATTGCAGGCTTTTGTTTTACTTTAATATAATCTTAATTTTATTTTGTATACCGATAAGTACAAATTGAACAAAATACTTTCAAAATCATTTCTTGTTAAAACATAGGTACTTTTAATACCAAAATCATCAGTATTTCGCAACACAACATGTCATAGTAACATAACATTTACTTTGTGTCTTTTCCACTCGCCTTGTTTTCTACTCTACTACTATCCCCAACATTGCAGGTTAACATAGCTACACATTTACTTTGTCTTGGCTATACAAATGATTTTAACTGTTATAGAAAATATCTTTTGGAATATGTGCATTATGTTCGTATATAGATGTCGTGGCCGAGCGGTCTAGTGCGTGGTTGAAGTTCTGGTGTTGTCAGAGATGTGAGTTCAGTCGGCCTGGTCGAATCGCGGCGCTTGTGTCATGAGCAAGACCTTAACCGTAATTGCTTCATCCTTCGGATGGGACGTTAAGCCGTAGGTCCCGTACTATAAACAACAGTGCCTCTGGTAGTTAATTAAGCAACACTTGGAGAGGATATGGGTTGCCTACCGTGTAATATCACCCACAGAAACGACTATGAGCCATCAAGATGTCCTTCCAGCTTGGCTTCCAAGGCTATAGGACATACCATACCCATACCATTGTGTTTATTATTTCCGGATATTTGTTGAAATCACATCAAGTTGTAAATCTACAATTTTCTGTCCAGCCAAAAATTTAAAATTAAGAATGTTGGTTTATGTGTTGAGCTACATTATTTATGTTTATAAACACTTTTTTGCTAAACATAAAACACTTGTAAAATAACGTCATAATTGTAGGATACTTGTTGTTACAAAACAATACCGAAAATTGTTTATTTACATAAAAACATTTAACTTTAAACATAAAACACATTTTTCCGATACATAATTATACAGTTATGTTGTGTTTATTTTTGTAATTTTACAGGTAGTTTGTTAAATCTGTGAAATTTGCTAACAATACACCTTTTTTCTGCATGTAAAATGACAAAATTTTCACAAAATTTTAGTTCCTTTGTTACTTTTATGTTTATTATAGATGTTGTTTACAAAATTTACACAAAATTGATATTGACTAAAAACAAACAAAATTTGATGTAAATAACAGACATTTTTACAGTGCAGTAATCACATCCATTGAAAATAGTGTGATAAATAACAAAATATTCATTTTTGGGAGGAGGGACCCCCTTTGAGAAACTAGGCGGGGGTTTTGTGACTGGGTTTGGCCCCATTTTTGGGGAGTTCAGTTGGAATTTCGTACCCTCCAACTCGGGACGAACAACAAAGAGGAAGGCCTCCTTGAGCTGGCTACTGCGGTTTGGTATTGCCGACGTTGACATAAAGGACCCCCGGCGTAGGGAAAAAGGGTGCGTTGATTGAGTTGAAGGGGGGGTGAGGGGTGTGTTGATGGTGACCGTGATGGAAGATGTGGTGGGGGGGCTCGACACCTCCTAACAACCCCCTCCCTGGCAGCCACAGGAACCCTCCGCCCCGTCCATCAGGGGAAACCGAAGCTTGAATCGGGGAAACCGGGGATGACGTCCAAGCGTAATCACTCAAAGGGAATTTTGGTTTGGCCCCCGAATAGGGACTGCCCCCTCGTTCAGTCCGACCCCCGTGCTATTGTTTTTTCGGTTACCAAGTTAGGGACTAATTAAATTCTTCAACATCCCCCCTTGAACTGGTCAACGGAAAAACCCACCCTCGACGGGTATGAAAAACAGTTTGGTGGTAAACTCGGTGTTGTGTTTTTTTTCCCATGCAGCCTTTGATTGTGTCGTGGGACATACGTTTCATGTGGTTCCGTTGTTAATTGCCATTTGGTGGAACCCTGATCGGTTTTCTCAAATGAACTCCTCGGGCCCCGGTTTGTGAAGCTAGGGCGGGGGTTTCGGTAAAGGGGAGTAACATTGGGGGGAAATTTTCGTCTGACTGTTTTACATGGACTAAAAGAACACGTGGGAAAAAGGGCCGCCCCGGCTGGTTCCTCTTTTAAACCCCCGTGCGCTGTCGTTAGTGTCCAGTTGGTAAAGAATTTTTTGGGGTTTGGGGTTTTTCCTTGGGGCTTTGTATTACGGGAAAGGGATGTCGTCACAGTTGTTGTTTAAAAAATCTCAATATACCAATTCAAATTTTCTCGTAGGCGGGTTAAAATTCCGCTTTAAAAATAACGGTGTTCATGTCCCACCCATTCTCTGCATCAGTAAATGGTTGAAACCCACGGGCCCTTTTATAGACCTGTTGGAATGAGTTGATCCCCCCAAAGCTGGATTCTCTTATGCGTGAGTCGGGAAGAACAACCATTTACTGTTAATTCCTCGGTTGAGGTTGACCAGGGAATCTGTTCGGTTGAACGACCCTCCCGTCTTTCGCCCGCCCCCGAGTTGACCTTCCTGAGCAGCAATTCTGTGCGCCCCCTGTTTAAAGGGGTTTGGGGTGTCATCTGTTTGGTTTTGGGTTAAACCCCATCGCCAATGACGTATGCAAATTAAAGGGTTTTTTTTCGTTTTGAAAATTTTTTGCCGTTCAAGTCTGATATCTCGAGCTCGGATGTTTGCTTGTAAAAAGAGAAAAATTCTTTCAGTAATTCTGTCTGATACTCTTAAAAGTGTTTGTTTGAAACTTTCTTTATAGATGAGGCCCTTTCCTCCACACATCCGGATGATGTGTCCGCATCAGAATGTAAAACAACAAATTTCAGCTTTCCTAATTACTACTCAAGGGAAAATTTTCATGTTGTCCCCAATTTTTTCTTATCCCCCCACCATGAAAGCTCAGTTTTAACTCATTTTTTTCCTTAACTTTTCTGTCCCCAGCCTCGACTGTACGAAATCATATTTTCGGATAAGTAATTAAAATTTCAACTGCATTTAGTAAGAAGAAAACGTGTCTTATAATTGTGTAACCCCCAAAAAAAATAAAAAAATCCATAAAAAGGTTTTAAAAAAGGGTAAAATTATTTGTTTTCAAGTCCAAATTTTCCCTTAAATTTTGATGAACTTTACGAAAAACATGTTTTACAATAAATCTTTTTTTATTTCTATTCAGCTCCGGAACTCCTTTTCATGATTTGGATGAAGAAAAAAAATTTGAAACCCCAATCTAAAAAGGTTTTCCCCCTGTTGTGTCAAAAAATTTTCCCACTCGTTAAACATGGTCCAAACTGACCAATTCTGCTCGCATGGAGAAGGGCCCCCTTTTTTGGGGGTTCGCCCAAATTAAAAAAAAATAAATAAATAAAAAAAAATTTAACAAATTTAAAAAATCAGGGTCTTTGAAAAGGAAAACCCTTAAACTGGTCCCCCTGTTTTTATTTTTATTTTTTTTTTTTTTTTTTTTATCATATCAAGGGTTTCTGGATACGTTGTGGAAGATCTGACGTCGGCTTTGGCTTGCGATCGAGCCCAAACCAATTCAAATTTGGCGTTTTTCCCGACCTCAAAACTGACGTCAGATCTTCGGCCTGGGAGAACCTCTTTTTGGCGGGGGTGGGGGACCGGGGTGGTGGGGGGTGGACTTGCCCCGTCGCGGTGGCCCCGAAAAAAAAAAAATTAAAATTAAAAAAATTAAAAACTTTTTTGGGAAAACGATAAATCCCTTTTCCCAATATAAAAATATGTTACAAATTAGCAAAAATTTTAATCTCACAATATGGTTCAAAAGTTTTTCTCTTTTTAAAAATGATTATGCACAAAAACTTTACGATAAAGAATAACCATTCATGTCTGGTCCAAACAATTCTTGCAATTCACTTTGATATAATTCCGGGGATTTTATGGGAGGAGGGCCCAAAATCTGGTACAAAACAGGTTTGCCCGGCCCCTGGGTAAGGGGAAATACCCCCTTTACAAAAATGGATCTCAAATACTCTTATGGTTAAACGTTGACGACCCTCTGTTCACAACTGAGGGGTTTGGGGTCAGGGTTGGGGGTGGGCCATCCAAAACCCCGGTATGTTGATTGGGACTTGTATTGTTACAGGTTGGACTCAAAAAAAGATTAGGGGTCCCCGGTAGCCCGGGGTGGCTGGGTTTTTTTAAAACGCTGGCCCCCGACTTTGCCCTCCTCCCATGCTTTATAAATTTAATTTTAATAATTCAAATCATTAAAATTTTTTCAACCTCTTTTGTTGTTTTTAATAAAAATTTTTTTAAAAATCGAGCTGCTACTTTAGCAAATCAAATTTTTTAACTCCCTTTCCTTTGGGGAAAAATAATTTTAAGACACAAATGTAAAAAAACAAATTTTTCAAAGACATCAAAGCATTCAATAGAAAAAATATAATAATTGTTGGGTTTAATGGGTTTAATAATAACAAAAAATTTAAAAAAAATTCAATTATACTTGAATTTTTTAAAGAAATTTAAAAACCCCATTCCCTAATGTTTCCAGGTCCCGATGCGTTAGGGGGGTCATTGCCGAATGGTGTCATCCGCGGTCAGTCATCATTTTTGTTCTGATGGCTGAGTCGTTAGAATGTGGGGTTTGAACCCAACCCACCATGGTGCTTGTTTGAGCAAACATTCTGTTTCTTCTCTGGGGGCGGGCCTTTAGGGGGGAGATGGTTGGGTTGTTGATTTTTTGATTAGCCCCGTAGCCCAAAGGTTGCACATAATGCATACTCCCCCGGAGCTGAAAGATTACAGGGAAAGATTTGGGGCCAAAAAACCCAAGTGGGACAGGAAAAAATTAATTTTAAAAAAATTAAAATAAAACTTTTTTATTCGGTAACTTTTTAAAAACCCGTGGCGTAACCGGGTAATTTTCAGGTGGCATTTATTTTACCCTTTTTTGGGGGGATGTCTGAATCCCCGGTCTCAAAAAGGGCCTACTATTTTAAAAATTTTGAATTGGGGGGGACGGATCCGCTGGTAATTAAAAAGAAAAACAACCCTTTTGGGCATGTTCGTTATTGAAATCGAATTTTATGGTTTTTTACGTAAACCATATATGCCTCTATTCCTCCCGGGAATAATTTGCCTTCGTCATTTCATATATAATAAGATAAAAATGGAAAAATGTATGTACGCATATTTTTCTGCCAAATTTTAATTTTGGTTTCCATAGAAATCGGGGCCTTCAATAAATTAATTCCCATCAATTGGTGGGTCCTAATGGTTAGAATCTCGCCTTGCAAATGAAATAAGTACAAGACACGTTTTCAACATTTTATAATTTTTTATTCAGTTTTTTTTTACTAAAATTAATTAAAGGGAAACCTTTCTTTTTAAAAGTAATTCGTGGAGGATTTTTTAAAAAAAAAATAAAGTCAAAATTCATTTTATTTAAATGCTTGTTGACGAATTCTGAAAAAAAAATTGCACAGGCCCGACCTTTTGCACCCCGTCGGGTCACCGGCATGCGAACAACCATTTCCTTGAATGTGAATGCTTACAGGGTTTTTATGCAAAAGGCAACAACGTTGTCCGAAGAAAAGCCCAAAAACGAAACGAAGCTTTTTGCTAACTATGAAATTTTTAAAAACCCGCTTTACCGTAAAAAAAAATATTCATTCTCTGGCTTTGGGAAAAATTCCCTTTTATTTAAAAATAATAAAAAAATTGAAAAAAAAATAACTTTTTAAAAATAACGGGTAAAAGGGGACCTATCAATCGAAATGAAAATGATATGGGTCCCTTTGGGGGAAATGGGTTTTGTGTTTGATTACCCTTTGGGGCATAAAAAGGTTGCCCTAATGGGGTGTTCCCCAGGGCGACGTTTTAAATTATATTGGCCCCGTGACCAGAAATTTTAATAATAAACTAAAACTTGCCCAAGAGGCTATAACTCTTGGGTTTTCTTCTTAAACCAGGGCTCCTTCTGTGTTTTTAAAACGAAACGGAACTTTTAAATTTGAAGATATTACTCATGAACTGTTATTTTTTATTATTTCCCCGGACAAAAATTTTCATTTGGGAAAAAGTTTCTCCCTTTAAAATTTGTCCCAGGGATTTGTTTAATTGTTTCCCATGGACTTTTTGGGAAATTTTGCCCACCTAAAAACATGCTGGAGACGCGCCTGAAACCCCGAAAAGATAAACAAGTGACCCCGTTATTATTATCTATAACAGCTGCACTTTGGTTGGAAGTTTATAATTAAAACCCGTCAACTCCCGTTTTTTACTTTAAAAAATTTTTCCGGGGGATTTTTTCGGTTTTTTGTCATTTGACCCCCTAAAAAAACGAAACACCGTAAAAAAGACTTTTTTGACCCGTAAATGTACTTACTACCTTTTGTTTGACCTGTTTGTTTTAATT